>OZ024680.1:2387974-2395474 GCA_964016965.1 Diacarnus erythraeanus
TCGCAATGACATCTTGTGTCTGCTTGCGATAGATGAGCACACACCCCCCATATCCTGCAATGCCGTTGTGTGAGGGTTCAACGACCCCTTCTGCGAAGGCAGCGGCGACTGCGGCATCAACAGCATTCCCACCCGCAAGCAGCATCTCGAAGCCTGCTTCTGCGGTACGAGGGTGCGGTCCAACAACTGTACCATAATCTTTTTTGCGTAGATTCATAGACATCTCCTGTCACTCAAGGCTAATAGGTGAGATTTTAAAACTTTTTTACAGAATTGTCAAGTGTTTCCAATATTTATGCCAGAGGCATTCAATAACTGAGACCTGAAAACTAACTTGACACCTCGCCTGAAATGGTGTATAATACAAACTAATGTGCGCCCGAATAAATGCCTTTATGTGGGGACGATAGGAATATATAATGTTCTCTCGCAGACAATCACGCATCGCTGCGATGCAAATGCTATATCAAATTCAACTTACCGAGACACCGGTGCAAAACGTTATAGATGGGTTTTGGCAGAACCAAGATATATCAGTGGAACCCTGTTGCTTCACAAGGCAACTTGTTGAAGGCACCACTGCCCATCTCGAATCTATTGATACGCTGCTTCAAGATACCTCTAAAAACTGGAAACTCCACCGAATGCCTATTGTAGACCTCTCAATCCTGCGATGCGCGACGTATGAGATGCTCTATCTTACTGATGTTGATCCAGCCACCGCAATCAATGAGGCTGTTGAGATTGCCAAGTCTTACAGCACGCCGGATTCCCCTAAATTCATCAACGGGGTCTTGGACAATATCCGAAAAAAACACCTCGATGCCCTAAAGCAATAAAATATCTATGCCACGAGAAAGGGCACTCGCTCGTCCAAAAATAGCAAATGTCTAAACTCAGAAACTTGATAGTCTGTCTTCTGTTCTTATTTCCGATGTCTCTAAACGCCGCTGGGGAATTCAAATTCGTTAGTGAGTTTGGTGGAAAAGGGGAAGGCGAAGCGCAATTCGCAGAAACCTTATTTATGGCATTCGGACCTGACGGTGCCATCTATATTACAGATACGGATAACTTCAGAATCCAAAAATTCGATGAGACCGGAAGTTTTGTATTCGACATTCAGATGGTGGCAGACAGCGAATTTCGATTCATCAATCCTACGGATATTGCTGTCGGGACAGATGATGCTATCTATGTCATGGATTGGATGTTCATTGAAATTTCAGACACACTGCCGCGAGCACCATCGGAACCAAGAATCTTCAACTACGCGCCAGGCATCCATAAATTCGACGCACACGGCACCTTTGTCGCAACCTACCCGCTCCAAGATTTCAGTAGAGAATAAGAATAAGTATTATGCATGCAACTATAGCTTGCACCCAGTATTCAAAGTGGCTAGAGACGCCACTGCTGGCAAGTGTCACACAATTCACGAATATCTGAGTCATATCATCCCAATAGAATCTGCTACATATATTTTTTTCATTCCCAAGTGTCTTCCTGTACACAGAGGAAGTATAGAAGAAGCTACAGACAGTCAAGGTAGCTATATAGTTATTATGTTGATCTTCTGTACTGGAATAACAACCTAATATTCTTACATCCAAGGTGATTCCTTCTTCACCTTAAATGATTTGTTATCTTTCTTTGCAATGTTCTTTTTTTTTTTTGTCATACCCCACTATTTGATTCGTCGTGCAATCTCAAAGTAGCCGCCATAGCTTACATTCCACGAGGGGGAGACAATTGATCACAGAAAATCCTAGGATTTACTGACCGGGGGACACCCATACCTAGGTAAAAATGTCCGGAGCGACCATATTTCCGGAGGACAGAAAATCCTCCGACACCACCGTAAATCATAAAATTAAAAGTTCGTGGGTAAAACATTCATGGTTTTATTCTAACCACGAAAACCACGAAGATATTTCCCCTCGAAATTTCCCGCTATATATACGGTAGCTAATTCTGGTGAGCCTCACTACTCTATAGGTAACTTGTTAGGGTAGTTAAAAAAAAAAAAAAAAAAAGCAGAATTGTGATGAACGCCTTCTCTCTGTGAGGGTGGCTTTCTCCACTTCCGACCTTGCAGCTTCACTAACCTAACCGCTTCAAGCACTCTGTTTTCAGACACCTGCCATAAAAAGAACAGGAAACTAAGAGCAGGACCCAAACTTTCTACACAAAGCCTCAAGGGCCACAGGTAGGTGGTGCAAACAGCTAGCTCATCATTTTTTGACTGGTATCCAGGATAGATTCAGCTTACTTGTAATTGATGGTGTGGTTCTAAATTAATAAGATCATTTTACAATAGTCTTTAAGTCCAAGTCATCTTGATGATAGTGAATTATTGAGAGTTTAAGTATTATAATCATTATTATCGTCACCAAAATTAATAGCTAATACAGAAAAAGAAAATTATTATATTTACATTCAAAAATAGTACATCAATAAACTTATTGGAATAGTGATTGTCAAAACAGCACAGTGCTTGATGATCAAACAGAGCGTGGTGGACAACTACAGTCACAGTCACACAACACCGGGAAGGCCACCTGTTTTAACATAAATAGGACTGTAAGTTCATAGCTAGGTAGAATGCCATTGTGCATGTGTAGTGACTCTAGTATATGTGTGGTGGTAACTTTGATGTCTATAAATCTGTCATGTTGGTTTCTTCTGGCTTGTCAGTTCATGTCGGGCTGGGCCTATGGTCTAGCAGAATTGAACTATAGCTAGCTGTGAGTGGGACTTAAGATGGGTTCTCGAACTATTCATCCCAATTTTGCTACTAGTTGGCTTAGTTTCCTGACATGCAGGGTAAAATTTGTCATGACCCTTCACTTTGAAGAGAAGCTTGCATCATAATGAACAGATTTATTGGCTAAAAGCAAAATCTGCTCAGGAAAAAATCAATGACATTGACAATACATGTATTAGGTTAGACTGTATAAACAGGCTATGGTTGTGTCCTATAATTTGCAGGTTCTACTGTAAAAACAGGCAACCTCTCAACTATTGGTTGTGCACTAAGGGTGACCACTATTTACAGGTTAAGATAAGCAGGCCACTTAAGGGTGGTCACTATTTACAGGTTCCATAACACTCAACATGGTTGTGTCTTAAGGGTAATCACTATATACAGCTTCTACTGTATAAGCATGTCACCTCCGTATAACAGCCAACTGTTTGTGTCCCAAGGGTGACCACTATATACAGGTTCCACTGTATAAGCAAGCCACCTCAACAACCAACTGGTTGTGTCCCAAGTGTATACAGCTTCTACTGTATAAGCAGACCACCTCTGTATAACAGCCAACTGGTTGTGTCCCAAGGGTAACCACTACAATTAGATGATGTTGCCTAAGGCTAGATTGAGAGAGATGTGAGATGAAGGTAATGAAGTAAAAATGTATTATAGAAAGATCTTTATATAGTAAAGTATAGTTATCTACTTACTTTTCTCCAGCCACAGCTAAAACTGAATTGTTCAGTTTCTGTATTGTACCTCCAGCAACAATCCCATCTCAGAGCATTCAGCAGTTGTAAGTTTGATGGTTTGCTGTGTGACACAAATAAACCTCAAAAATATGATCTAATAATGCCTATTGAAGAAATGGCTAAAAAGCAAGAAAATCATTTCTATAATTTTTTACCTGTAATTATTATAACATTGTACAGGTCCATACACTTTTAAAATACTCCTGACCAAAAACTTTGCACAGGTAGTAACTTCCCTTTCACTTAATCCCATACTATGCGGCACACCTCACACCAACTCCTGAAGTGTGCCACCTAAAATGTAAATGTTAATGTTTGGAGGGGGTGGGAGGGCATTATCATGCCTCCTTCTTTCAAAGACTTATGAATAGTGGTATCTATAATTATTATAACATTGTACAGGTCCATACACTTTTAAAATACTCCTGACCAAAAACTTTGGAGATTCACACAGGTAGTAACTTCCCTTTCACTTAATCCCATACTATGTGGCACACCTCACACCAACTCCTGAGGTGTGCCACCTAAAATGTAAATGTTAATGTTTGGAGGGGGTGGGAGGGCATTATCATGCCTCCTTCTTTCAAAGACTTATGAATAGTGGTATCTATAATTATTATAACATTGTACAGGTCCATACACTTTTAAAATACTCCTGACCAAAAACTTTGGAGATTCACACAGGTAGTAACTTCCCTTTCACTTAATCCCATACTATGTGGCACACCTCACACCAACTCCTGAGGTGTGCCACCTAAAATGTAAATGTTAATGTTTGGAGGGGGTGGGAGGGCATTATCATGCCTCCTTCTTTCAAAGACTTATGAATAGTGGTATCTATAGTTATTATAACATTGTACAGGTCCATACACTTTTAAAATACTCCTGACCAAAAACTTTGGAGATTCACACAGGTAGTAACTTCCCTTTCACTTAATCCCATACATGTGGCACACCTCACACCAACTCCTGAGGTGTGCCACCTAAAATGTAAATGTTAATGTTTGGAGGGGGTGGGAGGGCATTATCATGTCTCCTTCTTTCAAAGACTTATGAATAGTGGTATGTCTATTAGTGACAAGGCGTTTACCTATCTACTGGTGAATTAAGCAAGCTGTCTAAATAACTCCATCTACTCAAGTATTGTAAGACTGGAAACTTTATAGCTGAAAAATTTCATTCAAAAGTAAGAGTGGGAAACACAAAATGATGTCAATAATCCACAAAGACGGTATTACATGTGGCTAGGGCTAGAGAAGGGCTAGACTCATGAACATTTCCAGACCTGCCTCACAACATAAAGCCATATGCCAGCAGACCAGAAGTGAGGAGGCAAAACAACAACAACAACAACAACAACAACAACACAAAACCATGTACCAGCAGACCATAATTAAGGAGGTAATTGCCTCCAATGCCTCATAGTAGTAACATGGTTGTACCTGATATCAGGGCGACAGTTTTGTCCAAATCCAAAAGAAAAAGAACAGTTCCTATTGAAGCAACGACCACCCAAATAATAACGAGGAAGATAAGTAGGTCCTAAATCAGCCCAAGTAAACACCTATGAACACAAGATGCAAAAATAAATAAAGTTCTCTCTATAAATAAATAAAGTTCTTTCTCTTTCTAGATTAAACATACATGAAGGTGTCAGAATGTGAGAGAATCAAGGCTCTAAGTAGCTATAGAAATGACACCTCTACTATTAATTATGAAGGGGAGGGAGAGCCTGTTGTTATTTTAGTGAATCTTCACCATCTAGCTACCAAGAACTCTTAATAACTGTTTAATTCTTACAACTCCACATCTAAGTCCTCTGAATAAATTTAACAGCCCATTTTCTTGAGAATCTGTGATAATATTTGGATCTCCTGAGAGATTTCTTGCTGTGTCTGTTATTTCTCTCTGTGCAATAATTGCTTCTTCATCTTCAACATCATTCCGAACAATTTCTAAAGGACTTTGTTCAAAGTCATCAGGATCACCTCTATTACCTGAGATTAATATTATAATAAATGCACATTTATAACTGCTATCCTGGAAATCCATATTATGAGACACCTAGCTGTTATTATTATAATGGTAAGGTCATTATATCAACTTGACAATTAGACAGAGATTCAGATGTAAGTACCAATAATTAATTACAGAGTGTCGGTTGAGTTCCTGGAACATTAGAGCCCACAGGTTGATCAGCAAGAGGTTGTAGCCTCTGTACAGCCATGTCAATTCCCTGTAGATCACCAATTACTGCATTTAGTACCTCAATATTGCTTCCAGCCCATTGCAAATTTTCAGGAAAATTGAATCTGCATAGGATATAACCAATTTATGATAGCGAGGGGTTATTTTATACCCATCCTATACTGTCTTTGTACTTTCAGATATTACCAAAGGTCTTTTTTTTTTTCACTTAAGCCCTCAAAGCTAGAGGTTATGTTTATTTCCATCAAGAAATATGCACCACTATGTCCATAAGTCTCATTAATTTCTTCTAGGTTTGCTTATTGCTTGCATTCTTAATGGTACGCAGTGTGCTTATGGACCATACAGCTAACTTTGCAGCGGGATGGCGTAAGCTCTCATAGAACAGCCTTATGATCAGGAATCTGCTAGCATTTATAGTTTGAAATGAATTTACTAGGGCTCAAGTGAATGAAAATTAACTTTAGCTTTCTATACTTGTGTACTTAACTCTACAATAATAATATTAGCTATCATTGAACTCCTGAAATTTGACAAGAATCTGCATGGAGATTATAAAATCAAGTTTTGGACTCCTCAATGTATAGTACTAAAAAGATTGTACTTAGTGGCATAAATAGCTAGATGCTTCTGTGTCTTTTGGCTGAAAGATAATATATCAAGTCTTTTGGTCTAGAGTAGAATTCCTCTATTCCAACTCAGGACATCTCTGTATTTTAAGGATGCTTGGCTGTGTCCTAAATATGAACTTGTGTAATAGAACATCACTCCCTAAAATGAGGCCACCCCTCTAATCAGGACACTTTAATTTGTCCAGAAAAGAGTGATCCCACTGTACACTGCTTTCTCCAATAGCAGCATAACTATCTACTTGACTGTAAGCAAATAATGATCCAGTTGTAATAATGAAAGTTGGATGGCAAGTATCACAAAAACAGAACTTTCATCTAAACAATTTGTGTTCAAAATTAGCTATAACCTTCACACAAAGTTCTACACCTTTACAGCTAATGGCTGTGTGTGTGTGAAGGCAGGTGTGGATGAAATAGTAGAATGGCTAAGTGTAGCTAGCACGATCAAAATGAAGATTATCATTAACTTACGTAGTCACTTCAGGCTTCCACACTATGTGTGAATTTGCATTAGGTACTATAGGCACTTCAAGTCTTTCTCCATTATCAACAGTACATTCTAGTACATTGGTCAGATCGAACGCAAAAGGATCGACGATCCCTGGGCCTGGCGGATCGTCAGCAATCCCATCGCCGTTGACATCAAGTAAAATGTTATTAAACACTGCATTACCGTGACAAATTATAAACAGGAGAAGGGCAAAGACTGGAGCTATAAATAGCTTCATATTTGCCGAATACTCTTTTTCCTGGGAGAAGACCCAAGAAGATGGGTAGCTAGCTACGCTGTGTTTGTTACAACTGACTGGCCAGCCTATTGTTCAACTACAAGCTCTTTTTTGGAGCGATGCTGATAATAATGCGAAACCTGCTGCAGAATAACGGGAGCTTTGTGCAACGCAGAATAAGAAGAAAATAATGCGAGTAGACAAAGCGCCGTAGTCTGCGCAATCCCGGAGGAGCCATTGTGCGCAGCGACAATAAAGAGACTTTCTGCTGTGATACGTAATCTGTGCCACTTCAACAGACCTTTTTTTCCGGCTCTACCGGGACACGATGTTTCTAGTGAGGGGTAAGTATAGAATTTATAGCTAGCTAGATATGAAATGGCTTCTTAGATAAAATCTTGCTTTTATTGTTTCATTAGCTGGAATTC